>JAHDVE020007210.1:0-17474 GCA_022606495.2 Halesus radiatus | reverse complement strand
GGTGGGGGTAGGGGTAGGGGTAGGGGTAGGGGTAGGGGTAGGGGTAGGGGTAGGGGTAGGGGTAGGGGAAGGGGAAGGGGTAGGGGAAGGGGAAGGGGTAGGGGTAGGGGTAGGGGTAGGGGTAGGGGTACCATGTCACAACCTCCAAAATTTACTCCAAAACCTTCATAAAGGCGGGTAGTATGAGGCTATCGAATACAGACGCAGAAAAAAAAAACATATAAATAATAACCATAGCTTATAATCGCAGACAGCAAATTTAATGGAAAATTTTTACCATCACATTGATTTATCAGCAATTCGTATTTAATATATATAAATAGTAATAAATTATTTCAATCTTCATAAAAATTGTGGGGGTAAATAAAATCATATAAGTTATTGTCGTATTGTGGCCTAACCACAGTAAGTAAATGGGTTTAAACGCCAAAACGGCCATCACAGTAATAAAATCTAAAGTACTTGCAAAACTAAATAATAACATTTTAAAATTAATTCCTTTAAATTAAAAAAAAACACTTTTTTTTAAATTAATTGATTGTAGTATCTTTAAAAACTTACGCCAAACGTTACTTAAACTAATAAAATAAATTAAGGGTATACCTTTGACTGATTAAAAATTTTGATTTGAGGTTCCAGGCCCAAAATAACTATCAAATAATAATTATCAGCTCGTTAAAAGGATAACTCAAGCGTTTCTACTGATACGTACCTGAAATATACTAGTAAATCCTAACCAAATAGTTGAAAATATTCACCAAGTCAGCAGCCGGCGTTAAGTAATTATCTACATAGTTGAAGCAAATTAATTAATTAAACAAATCAGGAGCGAAGTTGGAAGCCAATTTGTGATGATAAGTAATTTGTACTAGAAAATGTTTTCAGCTTTTCGGAAGTAAATTAATCAGGTTCACAATCTACCAGAGTGCTAGATACTCTCAGTATAGCCCCGGTGAAAGACGACCATCCAAAGATAAAAAAGACAAAATCATTACGTTTTGTTGTTAGAAATGGCTTGAACAGTGATTGGTGACCATATCTGAATCCACGAGTATTTCCCAACGTTCCCCTTTCCTATCGCCTTCCTTTCACCACCCCCTCAGCGTCGCAACATACTCGATTAAATAATCCCACTAAATAGATCCGAACAGTTAGGCTTGGACAACATACTCGATTAAATAATCCCACTAAATAGATCCGAACAGTTAGGCTTGGACATGGATATCATTTATGTACGCAGTTTCTGAAACAATTTGTGTAATTGCAAAAATCGAATGACCTAATGATCCTTGAGTGAAGCTTATAAGCATCATTATCATATATATTTTTAATCATCGAAGTGAGTATTACAAACTCTCAAAATAGAAACATGTAACCGAATAGACACAGAAATGAAAATGATAACCGTAGCAGCTACCATTAAAGCGCTAGGTCCCGAATAGACTCTGAGGCCCTGGATTCTAGTCCCGGCTACTACCGTTACCCTTTTATTTTCTGTGTCTTTTCGGTTTCGGTGATTAAAAATAATGGTACTTTAGTTCTAGACTCTCGCTGTATGTAGAGAGAGAATTAATTGTGGAATACATCAGTTGGAAACAATTCAGAAACTTGATTAAGGCATTGACATTAAAAAAAATTACCAATAAATAATCTAAAACAATACGTAGCTCGCTTTATTTTTCCGCATTTCTTTAAAAAAATGTAATCATATGTTTTTTTAAAGAAATACGGCAGTATTTTATTTTCAATATCATCTTTTTTATTTTAAGCTGGTTCGAACCTAACTCTAACCTTCTGTTTCGCCTACAAATATCCATCTGTCAAAACAGTTCATTTGCGTTAGTTTTTTCAAACTAAAAGACAAAAACAATATAAACATTACGTGGAAAACTTTTACGCCAATAACCTTCGTAGAATTCATTGGTCTGTGGCTATTGTACTGTAATTTTTTTTTTAAATATATTTATTGTTTTCATGTCAGATTTCATTATGCATAACATCATTTCATGTGAACTTAACTTGTTAATTTGATTGTTCTAAAACGGGATATCATTAAAAAATGCCAGTTCTGCCAGTGACATGTTGATATACATAATAGAACTAAAGTAAAATTAATGTTTTTATTTTATTTTTAATTTATTAATTGTTATTTTTCATTCATTGATAAACTAAAGTTCTTAAAAACTTAAGACAAGATTTTTGTGCATAGCGCAAAGGGTAACAATTAAGATCATCTGACCGGCAATCAGAAGGGTGCAGGTTCGAGTCCTGTCGGCGACATTTATCTTTGCTCGGAAAGGTTTTTTTCAATTTGGATGAGTGTTTCAGGCTAATAATTATTGTTTATAATTCTTATTTTTCATTAATTGATAAACTAAAGTTCTTAAAAACTTAAGACAAGATTTTTGTGCATAGCGCAAAGGGTAACAATTATTATTTTTTATAAACAATATTATTAGCCTGAAACACTCATCCAAATTGAAAAAACCTTCCCAGAAAACATAAATGTCGCCGACAGGACTCGAACCTGCACGCTTCTGATTGCCGGTCAGATGCTCTACCGTTGAGCTACGTCGGCTTATCGCAAACCCGCCAAGTTAATCAATATATACTAGTGTTCCATTCAATAATTACTGTTTTTATTATATTTTCACCTGTAAACAACCAGCTTTATTAGTATGAGAGAGGCTTGTAACGGCTAAATCCCTCAAATAGATGAAAAAATTTACAGGTGAAAATATAATAAAACGGTATTGGGCGGAACACTATGTGATTAACGGATTGCAACATGCTAACAAATGACCGGACATTAGAAGGGTGCGGGTTCGAGTCCTGCCGGCGACATTTATCTTTGCTCGGAAGGTTTTTCAATTTGGATGAGTGTTTTAGATTAATAATTATTGTTTATAAAAATAATAATTGTTATTTTTCAGTTCAATTCGAAGAACTCCATTTAATTTTTATAGAATTTTAAAGCAATCAAATTTTATAATGTTATTTTTAAGTTCTGAAAGTATTTTAGTTTTTATTATTGTAATAGCTGTTTCGCCATTCAAGGCCATTTTAAAACTGTTTTTAATCCACATTGCCACGACTTATATGATTTTATTCACTCCCACCCAATTATAATTTCGACAATACATTTATAACGTTGTTTTCCCGCATTTAAATCACAATGTTTTCTTAGTTGATTTATTTAAATGCATTACATTGTTTTGGTCTGATTTAATTTTAACTGATTTTATTTCAAAGTGATGGTGCTCTATTTATCCGATTTTATTTTTGTTAGTCCTGTTTTTCAGCATTATTTAGAGGAAATAACACATGGTACAAATATTCCCACATAAGGAATCAACTGATAAAATATGATTTCTTACTCTTACCATCATTATAAGCAAAAAAATGTTGCTTGCACAATGATGGTGGACTTAGCTAGTAGAGTATTGAATCCCCCATATCTGGGTGGGGACCAAACGCCTAATTAATCGGTCCTAATAAGTCAGACTGTATTTTGAATCAAGTAATGTATTATTAACCAGATGAAAAAAATAGTTCTCTTTTTATCAAACCAAGACTCTAAAATGTTGATCTAATTTATAATCCCGTATGCATTTTATTGCAATATTCATATCATAAATACCGCACAAGAATCTTGGCGGTCCGAATACATTAAAACTATGGCATGGGACATGGGGGGTGGAAAGGCGATGGGAAGAGTAGATTGTTTTATGTGATTACATAGCTAAGGAAAATATTGGATTTTCCTTTATCAATGGTCCATTCCACTCATTTTATGTCATTTTTGGGTTTGTATTCGAATGATTTTTTTTTATTTTTCACTTCAAACGAAAGTTTTCATCTGTTAATGACATCCTTTGAAAGGCTGCTTTTTTCTTCATACATAAAAAAATTGTTAAAGAGGCTAATAGGTTTGTATTAACATTTATGAGTTATAAGTCTTGCCACTCGCCATTTGCGCTGTCTGTGATGATTTTGAAAGGGAATAAAATATTCTTATAAATGTGAGAAATTTTCACTAATTTCTTCCATTTACGTACATTTCACGTTTTAGCTTAATATGTCATAATTGTTATCATAAATATTTATTTACGCCTAAGGACGATTTTTTTTTAATTGTTAATAACAGCCATTGCAAAAGAATATAAAAAATAAAAATAAAATAGAATTAAAATAACATATTTAGCACTTATGCAACAGTGGCATGAGGGAAATTCTCCATCTACGGTGTAGGGGCGCGCCCTGCTACTGAGCGACAGCCTGGACAAGAGTGTTTTCCGATCTCCGGTAGCGCTGACTCGTCCCGGCTATTCTGTGGCACATCAAAGCAGCGAATCCATGCACCCTTCCCTCTGCGAACATCTGCAAGGCGCTGCATCTCCAAGGTAGGCCGAAAGCGTGGTTATATTGCACTCGGATTGTGTCCATGACGCCTTGTGTATATCTTGTCCATAGTTCGCTAGTGTAAAAGCTCATGCAGTATGTCTGGAATAGTAGTTTCTTTACCGGAGGACTGGACCTATTAAATCTCCTGGCGAGCATGTTGGCACGTACGCTCAGTGCTCTTCTTTGGGGTTCTATGTCAGTTTTATCGTTTAGGTCATCAGTGATGACATACCCCAAGTATTTGATTTCGCTGCAGATTTCAAGATTGGCTCCGCCGAGACGTATTCAACAATGCAACCACGTGGGCCGCTAGAAGCGCTAGTGTAGCATATTGCCAGTATTTTGACAAAGCTCTGCGTATTAGTATTTTATAGTATTTCTATGAAATGCACTAAGTCTTCCTAGGATAATGCCGTTTTTTCTATCATTCGCCTGCGTCTCACATCGAAGTAGCGTAAGATGGAAATAACTAAAGAAATATCGTTAAAGCTATGTATCTCGTGGACAGGACTCGAGTAAAATTAGTTAAAAATGATAACGATGGTGAATAGATCATAAATTCCTTGATAAAAGTCAACAATAATAATAACGCATGAACACACTGAACGTTCCATTTTTTGGTGCACGATAAATACTTGATTTTATGACAGTAGTGCTGCCGGCACGATAAATCAGGCACGGTGCTGCGGTTACGGAAGGTACCATTTAGCACTCCAGCGGGGCCATAAGCTCCCTCACGGCACTCCCGGCGTGGCACGCCGATAGGGGTGCGAGCTTATTTTTCAACAGCCCCGTTAAAATGTTAGATTTATTACTATCACCTGGAAAAAACAGATGCAGAGAATTCCTGTCTGCAGTTGATTGGGGGAAATTAACCTGTACCGTATTTAACAAGGATGATGATTGTAAAGATGACAAATTTCATCCATTTGTGTTATCAAGTCAAAACATTATCACACTTTGCTTGTTAAGCCTCCAAATCCAAAGCAGAAGATTTCTACGTAATTTTTATAATAATAAATTGTAATTTGTTGCCAAATCTTAACGCAAATAAATAATATAACGATGATGGAAAAATGAAGAAAAAAATCTGTGCAGGTATAAATATTTACTGATGTGGATATAAATGAAAATTAACGAATGCTAGAAATACTTAACTAATATTAAATTAAGCCTTAATTGAAAAGTTCTTTGTTTAAAACGACTTTTTAATTTTTAAATTTACGCATATGTCAACCGGTTTCGGTTAATCTTAACCTTCCTTAGAAACGTAATAATAAAAACCTTAAACTTTTATACGTTCCCGAGGAAGGCTAAGATTAATAGAAACCGCTCGATATATGTATAAATTTAATGACGTGGTTTTAAACAAAGAACTTTTTCAAGCAAGTGTAATGTCAAGCAATAAAATGATTGCTTTCTTCGATAATAAATGAAACCATTCACTGATTACCGTAATAACGTGAAACCCATGATATTTGTTGGTAAAATACCAAAGCATGTAACCATTAAGGCGAACGTGTTGTACAAAATACTGATTTGCTTTCCAAAGTAATAAAAAATTGATTCAATTTAATTGAGAAATCCTTAATTCAAAATACAGTCGTCTTAAAATAACACAGGAACCGGAAAATATCGCCCTTAATGTAAAATCATTGAAAGAAAAATGACAGAAAACAAGTCGCAGAAAAGGATTTCAAAAATATTTTAGGATGTTTCTTGTGATTCATTTAATATTCGTTCATCACAAAGGGTGAATTAAAAAATTAATAAATAAGATAAGTAAGTTGACAACCCTATTTTCAGTACATCTAAGCGTGCGCGAAATATGGGAATAACATTTTTTCATAACGCAGATTTGTTTTCAGTGTTTCCTCGCGTAGAATTGGCGCCATTTCCCAGTGCGGTCGAGGACCCAGTATAGATGGAGACCTGTGCCTGTGTATAGACCTAACGCTGTGTGTAGACCTACGCCCGTATGGAAAATGTTGTTTTTTAGGGTAATTTATTGTGGCGATTACGCAGAAATGTTGAGGAGTTCATATTGTAGGGATTTTGGGAAGTAGCGCTTGATAAAAGGGATAAAAAGTATTACATTTTGGATGATGATTACAGCGGCTCGGTGGAGTAACGAAAAATGTGATAATGTTTAATAATATTGATGGAATGTATAACTTTTACGAAGTAAATATTTTATTAGGAGGAAAAACATGTTTTTATTACCTATCGACCCGATGTAAGGCAATAAGACGTGGAACTGGAAGTGAAAGGAAAAAAAATCTTTATGCTGTGGAAAGCCGCGCCTTGAGTTGACTTTGGCGAAATTAATAACGGCCTTTCTTTCCAAACTCCTGAGGAACTATTTTGCCTCAACACTTATCAAATGCACAACTACACTCTCCCCAACTATCGATCAAATAAAGATCAAATTTAATTTGATCAAGCTTAGGGAATCGATTCTATTGCATTAAAGCTTCGTTCAACAAAGGAATAGTTATAAAAAATGTTAAATGATTACAAAATATTACACCACGTATAACTGGGGCCTTTGGTTGATTATAATAGACAATCTGCCTAGCTGGGAACTAACATCGACTTAACACTACATAATAGGACTTTAAAAAAAATTATTTGAAAAACCAAGAGATTACAATAATTATTATGTATATATAAAAAATGAACTAATAATACATTTTCACTTAAGTACACATTTGTACACATTTGAATTATTTTCAGTTGCCATTAGTTAAAATACAATAATATTTACTTTATTTTATGTTATTATGCTATATAAAGGCATTTACATAATGTAATAAATAAATTTTTTTAAATCTTTAATAAATGACGCATTACATTACAGACAATAAATCCACATTTTATTTCCATATTTTTATCGAAGAATACATAAAAATATTAATATAAATGTCATATTTCTAAATCAGCTAATTGCATTAGTTTAACCAGTTCAACGTATTATTATTATTATTTTTTTTTAATATGTTTTATTTTAATTATTATTATTTTTTTTTAATATGTTTTATTTTAATTATTTGTATATTTAAATTCACAAAATTAATCTTGTGCTATTACATATGTATAATGATAATTTAAAAATTAATTTTCTTGCTTAACTTAATGTGCTTTTTACAATCTGTTTTAAATTTATAATATCTTCAAACGATTATTATTCACTTTGTGATATCATTATTATTAAATGAAGTTAAATTTATTAATTGGTGCAATTTTAGTTGGGTCTGGCAGAGCATTCTATCATTTCATCCCTTTATAAAATATAATGTTTTGCACATTGGCTTTGTTCTTTTTCGGTAGCCTAATTTCCTTACACGTTTTTGTATTATGTCTGTAATTGTACATGTTGTATATAATTTTGTTGGGGAAATATATTGGTAACAAGTTATTTCTGATTTAATGTATAAAAATCAATACTTTCAATATCAGCATTTGTTTTACTGTTAACCAATTTAATTCCTCTAACATTTTAGCTACGTATGAAAAACATAAGTATTTTATTTCCTCCAAGGCCTAAACGATGAAGTGAAAAGTGTGGAAAGCTCGCTTTCCAAGCTCTGCAGGCAGCGAAGGTGCCTACTTGGTAGCAGCATTATTATACATACCTATCCGCGAAGGTGGTAGTATCCGCAGGGTAGTTGGAGTCCCGACACACGTTTATGTATTTTTGATAAGGGTCGAGGGGATGGTAGGTGTAGAGCTGCCGAAATCATGTGACCTTTGAAAATATAAATACAGTAAAAAACACACATAAAATTGAACCTTATACAATAATGTTGTTTTATTGAGATCGCATAAAGATATTTGAAATTTAGTACCATAACATTCCTTGTATTATTACTATAACTAAAAATATTTTTATGGTAATTCGGCTCAGCGATATATCGGAACCATTTTGAAAATTATAAAAAGTCATTAAAATTATGAATAAAGACTAGCCTACAACTTATCTAAGATAACCTAGTTAAACAATTTTTTTTAGTCATCATTTTCATGTATTTATATCACTTTTCAAAAGTGTGCCGATTTTTCCGGTTGCCCATGAAAGATACCTAAATACCCTTTTAAGACAATTTTTTTTTCATAAAAAAGTCCTATCTTCTGAAAATCTGTAGAGTAAGGTCGAATTTACCCGAAAATATGCCGGGGGTCAAGAGTGACCACGTCGCACGTCTACATATATTATATTATGTCTTTTTGATATAAATATTCCACAAACGTCCCAATTGCTCCCTGTAACCGGAGTTAGTAAGATTATGGCATACCCAATAATTGGGGAACGTTGTGATGCTGAAGAGTATGTGGAGGTGAACTAAATAAGTAGAGGAGGGTGGGGAAGTACCTGGCTATTCATATCTGGTCACCAAACACGGCTGAAGCCATTTCAAGCAGAGTTTCTATTTAGAATGGTGGTGGTCTGTCGCCAGGGCGATACTGAAATTATCTACCATTTTGGAACGTAAATTAAATGTGAAATAACAAAGTTAATTTAATTAAATAAAATATACTTGCGCACGCCCGGGTTTCAACCCGCGACCTCCGGATTCATAGTCGGGAACCTTACGTACCCCTCAACAACGAAGGCTCAGAGATAAAAGTGCAAAAATATTAACAAAAATCGGCAGTTTTGATATTTAAATACAGTATGCACAACTAAACACGGTTACCAGAAAAATACCTTGAAACGCTGGAACTTCAAACAAAGTTATTTATCCTTTTTTTCTGTTTTTATTATCATAAAGAATGTTATATGCTGTTAAATATTCGATTATTAAGCTAATATTTGCATAATTATTTTTATTTATAGTTGTATTATATAATATTGTAGAACTAAAGTAATGCGGACAAGCTACTTGCAGTCTATTAGCGGGTACAAATTCTCATTGTATGATAAATAGTATTAAACAATAAAAAAATAAATAAAAGCAACCTCCCGAGGTTACTGCAGTTTACTCCCAGTTGCCTTGCATAGAGAATATATTTGTGTCTTTTCCTAACAATCTTTCCCCATACATCCGCTCTTCTTGAAAAATCCATCGAAGCGTCACCATAATTTTCTTACTCAAGTCATACTGTAATATTATTTACAAGACCCATTTGATCAAATGTACTCGTATTTACGTCATTAGTTATACGACACTGGTCTTAGTTACATGTCACTAGTCATACCCCTCAGTAGTTAGTAGCTAGCTATAAGTCTTAGTTGTAAGCCATTAGTAACAAATCTTAGCTGTAAGTTATTAGAGATATTAGTGTTTGTTTTATTTAATATGATGTCAAACCGTAAAGTGATTGCTTCTTATGAAAATATTAAGTAACTAAGTAAGACATTTTTCACCAATAAAATGTAGACATAATTTGTCTCAACGCCATCTATTGAGGGATTTAGCCGTTACAAGCCTTTCTCATACTAATAAAGTTGGTTGTTTACAGGTGAAATAAAATAAAAACAGTAATTATTGAATGAAACACTAGTATATATTGATTTACTTGGCGGGTTTGCGATAAGCCGACGTAGCTCAACGGTAGAGCATCTGACCGGCAATCAGAAGGGTGCAGGTTCGAGTCCTGTCGGCGACATTTATCTTTTCTCGGAAGGTTTTTTCAATTTGGATGAGTGTTTCAGGCTAATAATTATTGTTTATAAAAATAATTGTTACCCTTTGCGCTATGCACAAAAATCTTGTCTTAAAAACTTTAGTTTATCAATCAATTAATTATTAGATATAAGTTTAAGTGAAAAGTTTTAGGTTAGAGAAATTACGTTGTAAAGCGCCCTTTAGTTGATTTTGTCACGATAACGGCGCTTTATACGTAATCCATTTAATATTATAATTATAATCCAGCCATGCGACATATTCGGATCTCCAAATTGGTAATAGAGTCATACATGGTTTCACCAAACGCGCACTTCGCAAAGCAAGGTATTTAAAATAAATATTTATTTAAACGCGTTCTGCAACCACAAAGCTCCTCGCTTTTTGAATTTTTCGCCCATTTTAATCCACGCTCAGAGACTTGTATAAAACACGCAAAAATACTCTCTTCAACTGAAAATTATATAAATGGGTACCTATTCCATTAGTGAACCCTCTATTTTACTAACTGTACGTGAAAGTGGATTGTTTACTTTTACCATTTTTGTTGTTTCCTATTATAAAATTAATATAATACTCTCTGAGGCATGCGATTATTTTGGGGTCTACACAGAATATTGTCAAATGGAGATGTGCCAAAAATATTAACACTCATATTATCGAAAGAAAATATTACTTTTGTGTTCCTAGAAAACGAAAAAACATTTTCAATTTTTATGTATTTCCTGGGAATTAACTAAGTAACAATTTCTGGACATTTCCAGAGTTTTTTCCGTACATTTGGTAGTTAAATTTATTTATTTGCTACCGGTTTTAACACATGGTGTAACTCACTGACGATAATAAATGACACGGATGTGCCAAAATCGGTAGCAAATAAAAAAATAAAGTAACAAATGTACATAGTGGATAAAAATCTTCATTTTTTTTTATTCTGATAATTTTGGGTAGGACATGATTTTTAAATTTTGGCATCACTTCAGAAGATAATAATATTTAATTTTAGTCATATTGGAAATATCTTGTTAATGTTCAATGTTGACTTAACAACATATGTAAGGAAAATACTAGTAAATACGAAAAATGGTTAACCTTTCCCTTATTAGGCTTCAAAATTCCGTGAATTCCAGTGATGTACACTCAAGGTACAGTGTACACATTTAGAGTTTCGTGAATTCCAGTGATGTACACTCAAGGTACAGTGTACACATTTAGAGTTCCGTGAATTCCAGTGATGTACACTCAAGGTACAGTGTACACATTTAGAGTTCCGTGAATTCCAGTGATGTACACTCAAGGTACAGTGTACACATTTAGAGTTCTGTGAATTATAAGTGTGATAAAAATGAATGAATTTTCATTTGTTACTTAGGTAAGACAAATTATTAATAGTACATCTATTCAAATTTCATGAATAAATTAAATATTGTGTGTAAGTGCTAAAATTGAGGAAAAAAGTTCCGTCACGCCTAAAGCGTACGATCGACCATCACAGCCGGCTACTGCTAACGACCCCGCATCGTGGCATGGCAAACGAAACCCCCCATCGCTGTCGCTCACTACTGCACCTTTTGGCATGTTAGCAACGCACGCAGGCGTACGTATATATATTTTTTGTATTTTTTCCCGATTTGTCGACGAAACTTTTTTTGCGTTCGATAAAAATTCAAATATTGTAATTATTTTATTGAATCCATAATCATGTTGGAGAGAAATTTTAAAAATATAATCTCCATGTTAAGTATATTTAGAGATATATTTAAATAATTAGAGGCATGTCTACTCAATTGAAAGTACCGGTAAGGAAAGGTTAATTTAATTATGAATTATTTAGGAGATTTTTTTTTATATTCCGATGCATTTCAAAATGAGAAGATAAAAATTACCAATACCACCGGGTACCGCTGCCGCCGGGAATAATTCATTGGATAACTCAACACATCTGCCATAGATCATCTTAAGTGGTTCGCTACATTTAGTGACTTAGCAGGGGTTTGTTCAGGTCTTATCGGCGGATGCGTCTGCGTAACACCTGCGTGACAGACCGAATCGGGAGAGGCTGGTTGAGGGACACACCTTGACCTCTCCAAGGGGACTCTCTCAATCAATCGCGGCATCGCATTGCACCGCAGTGGGATAGATGGATTAATAACTCCTAGACATACTTACTCCCAAATTCTTACCCATAACTTATACCCTTTTCCCTCCCTTCCTTTTCCCCCCTTCAGTTCTTCTCGTTCATTTATTTTAAAAGATTTTTCTTAGAAAGGGTTTTTAACTCCCTTTTTGAGGTTGATTGATCATAATGGGCGCTGATCTTTTTTTGTGGATTCACTGACGTATTAAATAATTTGATGTGCATTATAACGTTTTACCTTTAATATTTACACACTTATTAAAATAAACCTTCTGATAAGCAAAATAATCCTCAAGAGTATTTCTCTCAAATTAATATTTTTTTAACTACGTAAAAAATAAATTGCTGATAAGTCAATATCGCTCAATGTAAGTATGGTGTATCGATGTGTGGCTGTTTTATGAAGTGAAAGCATAACGCTCATATTGTTAATATCACGGAGGCTAAAGCAAATTAGTCTATTTTTACTTGCCTGTAAATGTTGACTAACGCCTATGACCAAAACACAGTTGTTTCGATAATTCACCTGCTTCCTAACTATTTCCCATAGATTAAAATGGATAGAAGACAAATAAACCTTTTCGATATTTCTATACATATACAAAGGGAAAAAACACATTAATTAAAGATGAGAGAAAATAGAAAAAAAACAAAGGAAAAGACCACAATGTCTAAACGAAGTAGCTGCAGATAATTGACATTTATAAAACAAATTAATAGAAGAATTGAAAAGATTTTATTTTTTCTTTAATAATAATAATAATATTGTTTTATTATCTTCCCTTTGTCTAACAAAATAATAAATAGCGATATCTTTACTGGGATTTCCCACGCTAAGGATTTCATTTACAAGACATTAAATTACAATATATTTAATTGATGTGCTCGATGAAAAACAATAAAAATAATTCTAAGGCAAGATGTTTTAAGTGCAGTTGAGTGGTTTCGGTGTTAGTCTATATTTGGTGTTAAAGTTTCTATTTCACATCTCCCTATGTAACGTATCCAGTGTTGTATTTGATTTTTTAATTTATTATGGTTGTTTTGATTTTAAAAAAATATTGGAATTTTGTTGTATAGTTTTAGTACCATAGCACAAAAAGTTTTTTTGTCTTATGTGTTTTTTACTCTGAGATCTAGTGTTTCTAATTGGTGTGATTGTTGTTAATTCTTGTTTTTTGTATTTATGAATGTAAAGTAGTATTGTTTGAGATTATAATTGTTTTATTGACATGATTTTAAATTTGTTAAAGATTTTGTTAGGGCTAGTTCTTAATGGGATTTTAAGAATAATTTTCATGGTGGCTTTGAAGATTATAAACCTCATAATAATATATTTTTTTAATTATTAAAAGTAAAATAAACAAATCTCTAAATATGAGACCGAAAACACACAGATTTTTTTTTTAATGTGGTTTAATATTATAAGCTTCAATAAGTTATTCCATATGTTTTTTTTTCAAATTCTTTTTCGCATTAATTTTTAAGTATTGTGAGGGGCCAGATGGGGCCCAGACGGGGGTTACCACGTTAGATAGGCTGTGCTGAGGGGCCCCCAAGTTGGCGCTTGTGTGAGGGGCCAGATGGGGCCCTGACGACCGTGATCAAATAAGAAAAGGAATGTATGGTCACCGGGAGGCCAGCCGTTGGGACGGCCGACACTCAGTTCTCCTTCGATAGCTCAGTAGTATAGAGTAGTGACTCCGACTCTCTGGATCGTAGATCGGCATTCCGCCTCATATCTGGCCAAGGGAAACAAGAGGATCTCATACTAATCAAATGAAAGAGTCCAGTTCTCACTACAGGGTTTATTGAGAGAGGTAACACATTATATTTACACCAGAACATACGATCGATTTAACCTAAGAACACATCCTTAGTATTGTATACTGAATCTCTCTCTCGGGAACTAAATCGGGCGTTCACGGGAGGCAAATAATTATATCAGCACAGTTAATAAGGGGTTTGATACAGCTTACATGGTCAATGGCACCGAGATTCGCGTTCTTCCATCGTAGATGCTAAATGCAGTTAGTCTCACGTGGCTAGTTAGTAGATCACCTGGAGTTTAACACTTGTTATTGACGTAACTAGTTAGATTTCTATGTTCAGCGGTGTCTCGCAAGGACGAGGAGCTTACAGAGCCAAATGCGAGATAAGCGTGATGAAGCCTAACCCACGCGCAGGCGGCTATTGCCAAAGGCAAGTCGCTCTGTCGTTTACACACAACCTATCGGTACCAATCCCGGTGATTCTCTGGCGAGGCAAGCGGCGCCGATGACGGGAGGAAGTGTCGGAACCAAAACCATAAAAATCCTCGCGTATGAACGAGAGTCTAGAATGCATCTTAATTGTAGTGAATTCGTTACGTAACAGTATAAACAGATTTTACATGATTTTAAACTGCAAAACTAAGTATATACTCGTATTGTGGTAGTCGATACATATATACACATACACACACACTCAAATACAAACATACATAAGACATTTGTATTAAGATAATAGAGCAATTAATATTCTGAAAACCTGGTGCGATATAAATTTTTATCGCTAAATAATGAAAAATATTATCAAATATCTTATAGCTTTTGACGGAAAATTCCATAAATAAGAACATTACTGTTAAAGTTCATAAAAGAAATTGCCCACTGGGACATACAAGTTGCGATTCAAATTGTGTTGATTATGTTGGAAATCAAATATTAAATATCTCGGAATTATAAAAGAAAGTAATATTAAATGGAAATTTACAATAAATTCAACTCAAATACAGAATGGGAAAATTAAGTATCATATTCTTTAGATTCAAAAATACTGTATCACAAAAATTATAAAAATATATTAACTTTAAATATTTATCCTAAAATTGTAGAAAAAGTCAACGGATTGGTATATTTGAGACAGTATCTAAAGATATTATGAATTCAGGTAGATTCTTGTAGTCACGATAAAAAGATGGCAGCTAAAAAAAATAGGACAGGTTCCAGATTGACCATGAGGTCATGGGTTCGAGTTCCATTTGCTATTGTTATCTTTCTCTTTTCTTTGTCTTTTCGGTTTCATGTTTATTTTGAATATTATCTACAATGATTAGAAAAAATAACAATAAAAAATAAAAAAAATAGTTTTACACGGAGAAACGATAAAAGGACATAACACAAAGTACGTCGAAGGTTGTTTTTTTCAATGTGAAAACAGGTTTCATTTTTCTACTAATGTCTTCAAGTTGTCTAGACTTTCAATTGTTCTGTGTACGGATGTTAGTTTTTCAGTGTGAAAGCCTCCGCATTGTTAAAATATTAAACCCCAATTTTCACCCTCAGTCGTTGGACCCCTTTTTACAACAGAAATGAAAATAAAAGTCTAACAACGTAAATTGTTAGTGAGATTGAATATGTTTTCTCCGGGAAATGAATTCATACCAATTATTAGTATAATGCCTTGGAATAGCTTCGAATTAACGTATTCTGTACTAAATTCACGACACTTTATCACCGTTGTACATGAACGTCGTTCGAACGAAAAAAAACACACATTTGATTATTTATATTATTTTCACAGAAAAAATAAATGTATAGAAGTGTGTTATGGGTATGTCCTTGTGCCTGAAGTAGGATGAATTTATCCTCACTTCTACTGACATTGATCAAACATTCGAACAACGAAATTCTGTCATTACCTTTTTTCATGTTACATCTCACAAGACCCCAGGGAAAGTATATCACCATCAGGCTGGCCAACGTTTTGAGGCCGGTTAACGTAGAGGTTGTAGGGTGGGATTTAATAATGTGGGTCTTGAAGAGGCCCGGATTACATGAAAGAGGAAAAACAGATAACGGTAGCTCGTTCCATATGCGAGCCGTCTTAAACAAAAATGAGTCGGAGAAACTCACTTCCGCTCGTGTCCATCGAGTTACGTGTAGTCACTGGGGTTCAATGCTGCTGGTTCCTTCGAATAGGCTTCATTTAAATACATGTATAACAGACTCACCACACCTACATTGCGTCTGTGCAATCGAGATAGCAACTAGTCCGTTAACAATGGGTTGTCGATCAGACTTTATATATTTTTTTATTACATTTCTTGAGATAATATGTTCAGTGACTATTACTTAGTGCAGACTTTCAGTTTTTAATCGTAAAAATCGTAAATAAAGCATTTATAGAACATAATTAATTATTTTACGTACACCTTTAGGTACTTAAAGGCTGTATATTTTTGTAGGTAGGAAGGCAATTAAATGTTGAAAGTTTCGTAGAAAGTTGATTAAGCCTTGGATTTAACCACATTTTCATTCAATGCTTACAACAACAACAAAATTTGCTTTGTTTTGTTTTAGAATTTCGAAATGTGTGCCGACTTGCGCATTAATTTGAAGCCAAAAGAAACGAGTACGTTTCTCAGATATATTTACAACGTAAATTAGAATTTTATGAGGAATAACTAACTAACTAACTAACTAACCATCACGCCGTTTCCCCACAGGGGTAGGCAGAGAGGACGGACCGCCAAACAACTCGATCTTGGCATACACTTCTTGCTTCATTCACATTCATACATCGTCTCATACATTCTCTTCTATTATTCCGACTTCTGACATGGCCCGACTCAGTATTTGATATTGCCATGTCTTCCTCGGGCGTCCCCGGCTTCTTCTTCCATTCACATTCGCGTCATATATTCTCCTTACACTCCTTTCTTCGTTCATTCGCTCTACATGCCCAAACCATCTAAGCGTCCCTTTCTTAATCTTTCTCACTACGCTTACATCAGCCTTGCATTCTTTACGAATCTCAATATTTTTCACTCGATCATACATGGTTTTACCACACATTCGTCTCAGAGATCTCATTTCTACAGCATTCATTCTACTTTCATCCTTCCTCTGCCAGTTCCATGCCTCACTGCCATACATCAGAGTTGGTATCAGCACTCCATTGTGGACTGCTAGCTTCGCTTCTTTGGACATCTTTTTGTTTGCGCCAACCGCGTTCAGTCCTCCGTTAATGGAGTTTCCTGCATTCACCCTTCTTTCAATATCCCTATCAGTCTTTCCATCTCTCGTGAACATACTTCCCAAATACACAAACTCATGTACCTGCTCAAGTATTCATCATTCACAACTATATTGCACACTGTTTTCGTACTCTCTCTTTCAAACACCATGACTTTAGACTTACTTACATTCATCATTAGCTCACTCTTCATACATACTTCGTTCATCCTAGATACGAGGACTGTAAATCTTCCATACTGTTAACAATCAGCACCGCATCATCAGCATACAACAGGCAACATACTT
>JAHDVE020007208.1:0-21276 GCA_022606495.2 Halesus radiatus | reverse complement strand
TGATTAATGAGGTGTTTTAATTTAATATACGCATTCGTGTCCGCGCGTAATAACTCTTAGAGAGAGCCTCTCCGAGAGGCTCTGCTATTCGGATCTTGTTCCCTTTGTGACTTCATAATAATGTGGCGATAGATATTTAAATATCATCCAACGCTCTCGTATATACGTTTAAATAATTTATATAGATATAAAATATATATATCAAATTGAAAGACCTACAATGCAAGTTATTATTTTAATTTCGCGTGATAGCCATTTCACCGTGCTTTATACGTTATGCTTGGCAGCTGGTCAACATTTGATCAAACGCTGAAAAGGGCCGAGAAGCGGAGGATTACTGGGGTCTTTATTTGACGTGGCAATTGCAAAAAAAAATCAAAATAACACTAATCGTCGATTTGTAACGATGCCAAACGTGAAGGGGGTTCACTTGGAGAAAACACCTGACAAGCGAATTTCATAGCAAAATTATAATATATTTTTTATTTAATTTAACTGAAAAAAAAATACAATGCAAAAAGTCCTGATAAACTACTTTTTTTGCAGTTTGTCTAACGGGAGCTTGTTATTTAAAACTTAAAATTTACGGACAATAATAATTTAACAATTTGTGTTGCGTCGTTTTTGTAAAAAATCACTTCAATTTTTCAAGTCACAATGTTATGAACATTCTCACTAAAAATTTGTGGATTTAAGATTTACAGCGGTCCCGAGTAAAAGTGCTGTTCTATTTCTACGTCGCGGCTTTGTCTTCCTTTTCAAATATTTATCATTCACATCAACGTTAACTCATTTATAACGACGATATAGAGATGTTTCAAGAGAGATTCCCTCGGTGTTTTTAACGAACTTTCCCTGGGTAATCACTCTAATTTATGGTATAGCAGATTTAACTGTCCACATTGCAGTTACTCGACATGTGATGTTTTTATAAACTAATCTGTTGCCCAGGCGACGAACAATAATTGCGCTATAAATTATAACGTTTACGTATTATTATAACATGACTGAATTATTGCGCCATTACCGTCGCATCTCCCATAAGGCTGCTCGTGGAACTGAGGGGACGTAGTTACGCAGAAAGCATCCTACCCAAAAAAAGAGAAGGTGAGAAAAAGGCTTTTTAAAATATGACAATAGAAAAGTATATTACGGTATCTGTGGAGTGATTATCATTTTATCTTTATTATTATTGAATTTTGAGCTTGAATATTTCAACATATAAAGGTTATAACATATAACATATAACATGTATCTGAAGGCAAGTATGATAAGGGCGATTTTTGCAATTTGCGGGTTGCACACTTTCTGCATAACTACTTCCATGTAGTCTCTACTTTATATTTAAAAAAATGCCATTTACGCTCATATTACACGGATCAATAAATTGCTCATGATCGTCAAGAAATTCTTGAACGAATTCTGTAATTTATTACAATAAATCTCGCAATATAATCTTCTAATAAAATTATATGAGGAATTGTGAAGGATTCTTCAACTAAGTACCAATTTTCTTTTGATAAATCTTGTCATAAAAACAGCTATACTAATAGTCGCAACGTCTCTCAAATTATGATTTAATTTTATGTTTACTGAAATTGACTGAATTTAAACGGGCTTTAAAAACAAACTTATTTAAAAAATCCTTCTGTCTATAAATTTTAATTTCTCTTCAATTTATTATAAAAAGTCATTTCCTCGAGCCTCTGGTAGTTGTTTGGTTTCGGTTTCCTCCGTATATATATTTTTTCAATTTTTTATGTGAAGTCGGTTATTGCTGAACATAACCCGACTCCTGTCTTAAAATGCTACTATTTTTGTAGTAATATTGTGAATGTGTTATTGTTGTATAGCCATATGTATACTGTATAATATTATGTAATTTTTTTATGAATATGCACCTAAGGAGTACTGTAGGAGTAATATTAAGAATAAGCAAGGATGTATGTAATATGTTAAGAATGTATAAATAGAATGTAAAAGTAGCACTGTAGGAATACCACTGAATGGAGTTATTTAATCATGTTTAAGTTTATTTAGAGTAAAGCGCACTTGAAGTGAAATCACACAAAACTGCGCTATATAAATGCTTTGTTATTATTATTATTATAATAGCAGCTAATTATTTGGTCAGTTGAGGTTACCCACCGCTTTCCCACCCCGGTACAAGTTACTTATGGGTACTCCTTAAGGGTGCACGTCAGGAACTCTATTTTTTTTTATTAAACGAATCTATAATTTTTAAAGAACTCTAAACCCTCAAGTATCCCTACACAGCTTTCGCATTAAAGGAGGTTAGTCACAAACATATCAAACGCATATCAAATTGGTTAGTACTGATACCGACGACAAGAAAATATAGCCCTTAGCGACTCATTCTGTCGATAACCGGAGTAATCCAAGATGGAGTGCACCAACAAGCCTATAAATAAACACACAAGAAACACAAAAACACATTATATCCAGAACAGACCGTAGCCACGAAACCAGGGCAGTCCCTCCAGAGCAGTGCAAAGCGACTTCCTGCTTCCGACACTCTTCCCAGAGAAGCGTTGCAATTATTTGGTCAGTATTTATATCGGTAGAAACTCTCAGTATTACCCTGATTAAAGATCACCATCCACAATCGAAACGATGCTTGAAATGGCTTAAGACGTGTTTAGTAACTAGATTTGAATAGTCAGGTACTTTCCAACTTCTCTCTCCCTTAAGCCTCACAACATAATGCTATAGTCCCACCTGGCAGTTGTGAATCTAGGGAGGTAAATAAAATACACATTAAAAATGAGTTATTGTTCGTATTTTATAAACAAGATGACATGATAGTATTATTTTTGTAAAACGGTCTACGTAAATATTATAATTGTTATATTAAATTTATTTAATATAAAAACTGACCATCGAGGAGAAACAATGTTCCAATAACACGTTACGAAAGAGAAAAAAAAGTTTCTGAGCAATCCGTGTGATATGGGCTTAACTGGAAGCTGTCAATATGTCATAGAATTCGTTTTTAATGTTCTTTGCGAAAACTCATTGCGTCATCCCACCTCACAGTGCGAATCAAAATTGCACAATGCTGTTTCCACATTAATTCGATGATCTTAAAGCAAAGACGATTAAATAGGTACATTCCGGGGCATCGAAACCAATAAATAAAGCGGTTCTGTGTTTGTAACGCCCAGGTGTTGTACCTAGTATTAAATTACAATCACACGCCAATAAAATTATTTCTTTTTTAAAATATCGTTAAAATAATTTGTATGGCAAAAATACATACATACATTCTAAAGTAAATTAAAATTATATTTTTCTAAACTATTAAGATAAGTAGGTAGTATTTCACAGAGGATATGGTGACATTCGAAAACAACGCTGGGCGGTGGCGAAGGTTAAGCAATGCTCGTAGAAATCAGCGAGTTAATAGGTAACCACATCAATGAAATATGATTTGCGATTATTGCATGCAACGATTGCAAATAATAATTTCGCACACATGTTGCTCATAGATATTTTTTAACATTGACTTAGTGAAACTCTTTTGAGGTTTTACTGAGTGATGTCATCCATCGCGTTGCCGACAAAAACCTTTGTACATTTTTTTGTTATAACCGTAAAATTTTTAAATGTAAAATAAGGATATGATAATAATAATATTAATAATAACAGTAAATTTCTATAGCGCAGTTTTATGAAGGTTCACCTCAAGTGCGCTTTATACCAACTAACCTAACCTAACCTAATATAATTGTAAAATAACAGATATACTACATAGTATATCTATTATAGTATACAAGTATATATATGCAAATTAAAACTGACATAAAATATTCATGAGCAGATATTATAATATAACAATTTTGAAACTAAGGGTGAAAATAATCAAATATCACGTAGGTATAAATAACAACATAGCAAGAGAAAATTATATGACATTATATACATGGTTTTTCATTGGATACTAAGGGAATTATATAATAAGGGGAAAAAACCGCAACTAAATTAGCTATGGAGGATTAAAAGAAAAAATGTCCTGACATCCTGTTTCTACGTACATGAATTTATGTTTTATATCAGATAAGATTTTTTGAATAATTTTGTTTTTAATACCCGTTTGAACTCTGCTAAATTCTGGATGTTAGCAATATTTGGGGGAAGCTTATTCCAGATGACCGGGCCCGATATACGAAAAGCGCGATCATGGTACACGGGTTTATCAACTAATTACAAAATATTTCTATAGGAAGGTTTTTTGCTATCGATTGTTTGAATTTTGCTAGAAATTGAAAGATGTCACTAGCTTTAACTATGTTTAGTGACTTTCTTACCCCTCATTTTCCTTGAATCATTCCCAATATTGGAAAGTATAACATTCTCTTGTGTTATCTTGTCATTACAATAAAAAGAAGCATTTATTTTAACTTACAATAGTCCTATTCTTAATAGATATCTTCCCTGAATACTGCTCTGTTTCCCGGCACATTCCTTTCATATCTCCTTCGCTAAATTTTTTCCGCCAATAACAATAATTAATACTTACATTTCTGTTTTCGTAGAAAACAATCAATTTGTGGCGTGACATATTAAACACTTTGCTTTTGGCCAATAATTTATCTTTATTTTATCCTGAAGAACCTTGAACCAAGCAAAACAGACTGGTAAATAAATTAGTTGTTTAAAACAAAGTGTTTGTATGATTAGACTTATATTTCTAATTATTTTCTCTATCTGATTATCTTTTGTCATGTCTACGAATAGTTTTTCAAAACGGCGGACAGATTTAATAATAATAATATTAGTGGTTAATGCAAAGTTTTTTTGATAATTTTCAGATGAAAAAATTTTGTGTTGAAACCTTAGAATAAAGAATACACACTAGAAATGCATCCCGTGTACATTTAATTGGAAGCCGGAGTGTCCTCTTACTTGGTACCATAGAGTAAAGAGTACACACTAGAAGTGCCTTCCACGTAAATTTAATTGGAAACTCGTGTGCCCTTTACTTAGTACCTTTCGGTAAAAACCCCGAGAAAGCCAATGAAAATACAACACTCTGTCTCTCTTATACTGCCTGCAGTGTATATTGCCATTCCATTTGATCGAAATGAAATGAAGATCAAATAATTTTTGTTAGAAATTTTAGGACTAATTGTCCAAACTTTTCATGAAACACGCCCACGTCGCATTTCTTGTGTTCTTCTTTATGCTATGATTAAAACACTATAAATGCAATCTCAATGCCATTTCGACACTGATTTCTCGATCTGTCATGCAGGTAGATACTGCAGGTAAGCGATCTGATCATAAGTGATCAGCCACTCACGCCCACCTAACAAAGTTATAAACCTCACCTTAATCTAATAAATGTATTGGGTACCATTGTAACTTTACTTTCCGCTAATGCATCTGCTTATCAGACCACTTAATCGACTGTAAAATAAATTTTATACCGATATTATATTACACTTAAGTCAAGATATATCATTATATATTTTACATTTGACATTAACGTTCCTTATTTTGCCTTAAACAGCTACGCCTATATATCTAAATCTGAAACAAATACATTTATCTGCCAAAAATTTTATGGGGATATAAAACAACAATGTAGAGAAGAACTGAAAGTTTAACCACAGAAAATGTAGAGAAGAACTGAAAGTTTAGCATTAAATAATAAAATACTGTATAATAAACACAGATATCTTTAAACAAGCTCAATAAAGAGGTTGTAGAGTTGAAACCATGGTATTATCAAGTCCGTAGTGAGCACCTAAAATCTAGAAAAATATTATGTGATGTATGTTTATACCCTTATGAAAATTCGGAAAAAAATGTTTTTTTTTCCTTCTTGACTGTTTATCAAGTAAATCTGAAACTTCTCACAGCCTTAAAAAACACTGTAGATATGTAATTGTGCGGAAATTTCGGTTTTTTAACAACCCCTTGAAAACTGGGAATTTCGGCCGAGAGATTGCTAAAAACAGGAGTGTTTTTTGCGTTTGCCGCGCCGTGCACCCGCTGATAACCCTATTAATTATCCAAATAGACTAGAGAACACTTACAATCCTCGCCTCAATTTTAATAAAGGATTAATGGTTCGTAAGAATACAAACAAATATGGACAAAGAATCTTAGATTACGTGATTCTTAGCTGTTTAAATATGTTAGCTGCGAAAATTAAAAATTGTATTGGAATAAAACAGTTAATATATATTATTGACGACTTGGCTAGCTGAAAGAAACTATTTGTATTAGATAATTAGGAAATATTATTTTATGTCCTATTTATTAGTAGAAATATTTTTTAGCATGATTTTTATGAAATATTTACGTTTTAAATATTTATGTTATGTACATATGTTTTTTTTTTTATTTTATATAGATATACATGTAAGTACCTTAAATGTAAATTTATTATAAGGTTTTGATTTTCAAAATTAGTCAAAATTAGGCATTAGTCAAAATACTAAAAAAACAGTTTATTGGGACTTTTTTTACTTACATTTTGTAAAATTTCTTAAAGTTAATAAAAAAAGAAAAAAAAGGTTATTGACGAATAATATAATTGGCTAAGCATTTTAATGTAAATTTATTACCGTGTTATGATATGGTATGATGCCCTTGAGGTGATGTTCCACAGAATGGCGCTGTAAAAAAAAGACAATTATAGGAAAGACAAAGTATAATTATAGAGGTACCGCTAATAGGTCCGTTGTTAACTCTCCCATTTTATCAAACGACTCATGTACAAATAGGATATAATAATAAATACGTATTATTATTTCCTTAATTTATTCAAAAGATTGGTATTCACTTTGTGGCGCCATTATTAATAAATTAATTAAAAATTACTTTGTAATCAACACTTTTTTTAAATATGCACATATCAACGTGTTTCGAAAACGAAGCATTCCTCATCAGAACATACAAAATACTGAAAAATAATAATGTCCAGTATAGACAGATTACTATCTCTCGAATTTATTTTCATATTAATATTAATAATATAAATAATTTATTTTTAATTTCTGATGTAAATTTGTTATTCAATGTTTTATAATATTAATTATTTAACTACTTTAATCAATTTTTGTTTATGTTTATAATTTGTTTATTATTATAGTGTTGTGTGTTTATCATTTGTCATTATTATTTTTTAGTATTCTATATATTCTTGATGAGGAAAGCTTCGCTTTCGAAACATGTCGATATGTATATATTAAAAAAGTGGTGATCACAAAGTATTTTTTAATTCATTTATTATTTTCTTTTGAATAGACTTGTGACATTTACGATTGTTAAATGCTCCAAGGAAGACAGAACTAACTCTGGAAATTATGTTTTCTTTTTATTTCCATTCTGAGTCATAAATTTACTTATTCTTAAATTTTAAAAAAATTTGCCACTCACCTCACTGGGACAATCCTGTATTGAGATGAGCGACTTTACAATTTTAGTGAAATGATATATTATAAAAAAACTTTAAAAAATAACGCCAAAGTTATTCAAACTACAAACAACTATAAAATCTACAGTAATATTATGTATAAATTAGTACTATATGGAACAAAAAGTCGTTATAAAATGTATGCGAAATGAATACATAATCTTTTTTTTTAAATAAACACTAACCTAATAATATGATCAAGATTTTAGACATCGAAATGGCTCTCCTGCAACATTAGCTAAGTGAGTTACCGCCTTCTTCCTTATAGCAGTCAATATGGTTTTATCTGAAAAATCCAAAAATATGAAAAATTATTATTCAAACTTTATTCGATTGAAAGGTGTTCTGCATAGAATCTAGTGCGGTTAATAGTGCACAGCAATGCGATATTTAGCTAGCAGTAATATCTATATTAAATACCTAGTAAATATTAGTACATTTATCTTTGTACAAGGGCTTAAAAGATTTGTCTAGAAACATAAAAAAACATGCGATTCTGCGCATAGAATCTCGTGCGGCTAACAGCGCGGGCCGGGCGATATTTCGCTCGCAGTCCCCGCATACTCGGATAAACGTCGGATGCAGTGTAGTGCAATGTTTTTCCATTCGAATGTGCATCTATCTGCAGTGCCGCGGTGTAACATGCCCTCCCGAACGTGTCGCAATAAATAAGTCGGGCCAGAGACGCGGCCACAGTTGTTGTGGGAACTGGAAACTGCCGAGGATTGCGCCCGCGTGCAATTTGTGAAACTTTTGGCAAAACTCAGAACGTACTTACTCTTACTTTTCTCACGGATACTGCTCACTTTCCCTCTTTCAAGATGAGAAAATCAAACGAAATTCTCAATAGCAACCATGAAAGAACATGGTTTAAATGATTGTGTACAGAGATGTACCGATGCTAATCGAAATGCACGAACCGTTTTTTACTTCAAATGTCGTGATAAAATGTAATACCGAGTCAACAGCGTTTTATTTACATATATCTGGGTACTGCCCGACATCTCCCAATCTCTTATTCCGAAATGCATTTTTATAATTGAACAATTGAAAAATTCCTGCGAGGCAAAAAAATCATTAAATTACAAACAAAAAAATTGTAATTTAATGAAAATTTCAATTCTTAGTAGATTTTCATGGAAATTAATTTGCAAACTTCTACTCAGGAAAAAGAAGGCAAATTTCATGACGCCTAGCGATAGTTTTTGTACTGCTACATAACATCAGATCGATAAATTGTGACGGGGCCATAGACACAACTATTGGGAGATCGCTTGGCTACTAGTCGAACGAATCAAGTTTGATACTCTCATCTGGTGCTGACTTACCTCCTTTTCAATACAGTTTATATTCATTGAAAATGGTTGTACTATTAAAATAAGTCCAGGTGTCGAAATAATCCTTAACCCGTGTCTCTCATGCGTGAGATGCAAGGTCAAAATAAAATGATTAAATTTAGGCTGAGTGCGAATGCCAATGCAAGCTGCCGGGTGGGCTCGATCGGAGACCTAGGTTTTTAGGTAGCACGCAACCGAGGGGCATTCATGTCTTTCCCATAGTCACGTTCTTGAGCCGTGACTTAGGACCGTCTTTTCAGGTTTAGGTGATGTATCAAATATTTAAATGCCTTTCAGTCGTCAAAATGACGTGTCTTTCTCTCAGTGGTAACGAAATGGATAAATTATTATTTTAACAGGCAAATTTATAGATGGCCTTTAAATAGTTTTACATCTGATTGACTTCCATTTCGTGCATCTGAACATCGTGCTAAATGTTATCTTGGTAGTTGTAAATTATGTTTTTTTTGTAATTCCACATAGGCCTTTACTAAAACAAAAAGCCGATTTCTTATTGTCTTCTGTATTTCAGCACACTTAATAATAATGTAGGTATATTTATTGGTAAAAAAAAAACTTCTATAAAATCTATGTTGAAAAAATGAAAATCTGACAGAAAGGAATTGATAAAGTGAATGTTAACTTGAATGGTGATTGAATGGGAGGAGCGAAATGAATGAAAGATTAATGATAGAAACTGTGTAGATATTAATATGAAAACTACAAAGCGTAAAAAACATATGTAAATAATATTATGAAGGCACCTGTTGACAGGTCATATATATATATTTTTTTTTTTTTTATACGGATACCGCACAAGAGTCCCAACTGCTCCCAACCGTCTGGAGCCAGTGAGACTATGACATCCCCAATTCGAGAATGTTGTAAGGCTGAAGGTATTGGGGAGGGGAAGGAGAAGGGGAAGAGGAAGATGGGGAAATACCTGGCTATTCAGATCTAGTCTCCAAACACGGCTAAAAGCCATTTCAAGCAACGTTTCAATTCTGAATGGTGGTCTTCCACGAGGGCGATACTGAGAGTATCTACCACTCTATTGATTGGCTTAACACATTTAATGTTTAATACATAAAAAATATATATAAAAATATAAATTACAAATCAGGTTGCATAATTTTCTACGCCTTTTTGTAGCTAATGGCGCAATATGCCATTCTTCGATTTTATAGGTAGATACTAAAAATATGTTTAATCAGTTTTATTTCACTTCGTCAACTCAAATAGAGCATGAATATTTTTAAAAATCTTGTGAATTTTGCATTGGTTCAGTATTACTATATTTCACGCACATATCACGAAATTTAGGGGTTAATCAATGGATTTTCAAAACTAATCTGGTTGACGTTTTATTTTAATTGAAAATCTCCGTTTTAAAAACTTTATCGGGCTTTTTTATTGAAATAAAATAAAAATGCTAACACTCCGACGTAATTTTCACGCTTATTTTTCGATATATGAGGGTAAAAATGTTATTTTAAAATCAAATTACTGTAATTTTTTTTAACTATCGAGAAATGAAATAAATGCGTTTTATCAAATCATGCACCTCTTTTAATTTATTAGATAAATAACATCGCAAACGAGCGCGAGGCGTTTCGCATTCAACAAGTATCGCTATTGTCTTATTGTCCGCGACGAAGAAAGCAATGAAACAACCTAAATTACAATTTCATTGTTCTTTCGTTATCTCCGCATCTCGAAATCTCCAATAGCCCACGATATAAAATGTATTGCCAGCATGCTTTTTAATTTCCACGCGCATATTCCTCAACCTCTGTCCCCACTCCTCCGCCGGGGAGATGTGAGTTTGCGTTGGTCCCTCGGCGGAGGGAGGCGTGTGGGAGATATGTTGCCAATTAAAAACTTAACCGTATCGTCTAAGTCTGCCGTCTGCTATCGGCGCATCTAACGAATGTCAGCTGTGCCTAGATAACAATAAGCGATAGTACAGTGTTCAGCACCCCCCTCCCAACTCCTGTCTCCCAGCTTTGCTACCTCCTACTTGCTCTTAGTCTCCTGGTACGTATAATAATGTGTACCTCTCCCGGTCCTTTCTGCCCTGGTCCTGGTGCATATGAGGCATTTAGAAACAAAAATGGTAGTCGCAATGACGATCTTTGCAAACAAGGAAAAACTTAAAATTAAAACTTGTTCTTTACGTCATAGTGACAGAGTGCGTAAAATGACTTTTTGTCGGATTAAAAAAAAACGCTCCTCTGTGGTACAAGACAGGGGAGTGGCGTCCATATAAGCACACGAGCACTGCCTACCCTACGTTACTAGCATAAAAATATAAATTATATTTAAATGCAATCTTCACTTTCAAAAATACGCGCGAAGTACCAGCCAATAAACGCAGCGCCGCGCGAACCATACTGACCGAACCACCACAATGTAACAAAGGCAGAAATTAATTTTCCGAAACGACGTTCAAGTCATGTTCAAATATTGAATCTATTCTATATTTTAAAACGTACATGTGTAATGTGTGCGCAATGCGCATCAAGGGGTAACTCGTTTGTGTAAGTGTTGCCAGTAAACGTGACAATCAGTGTCATCTGTTAATACATCTATTGATTAGAACAAACTTGCTAATGAAATATCGATAATATCATGTTGGCTTTCTTTAATTCGCTATTTTCCTACTGCCTTCCCTGATTACAAACTCTGTGTACGCCACTGGTATGAGGCACTAAGTGCTAGGTATTATAAAACTGCTAAAGTCATTTTAGATATTAGTCCTACATTCCATCTTCTTCAGAGGCGTTCAATAATATAGCTACATGCTACTGTTTACTTCTTTTAATAAAACTTTTACATATTATTGCAATATACCTGATTTTTTAAATTTCTGTCATTATAGGCACAGTCGCGTAATTTTTATGTTACACTTCTTCAGAGGCATACAGTCCTATGTCAACTAAGTATTTTACTTACAAATTTAGCTAATTGTTAATCATAGTAATGAATACATATCATTTTAGGGAACATAAATCAATTTTTAAAGTTCAGTATGTAAAATGTTATAAACAAACAAAAAACAAATTGAATTCGGTTATGCAAATCGTTTTTTCCTTCTCCTGAAAAAACAACAAGTGGCTTATAAGATTCTATACCTTTGACGTATAGATTTATGATAAGGTAATGCCGCAATTTTGGCAACAATAATTAGCGGAAATTTGATTACTTAGCACGGTTCATTTACTTGCAATCTCAGAATATTAGTTTTGTTGCGCACTGATTGTTCTATTTAAAAATTCCCGTTTTTATTTTGAAAAGTTGTAAATACTGCCGGGTTTGTTAAATATGTTTTTTTTTAATATCAATACCGCATAAGAGTCCCGAACTGCTCCCAACCGTCTGGAGCCAGTGAGACTATGACATCCCCAATTAAGGAATGTTGTGCGGATGAAGGTAATGGGGAGGGGAAGGAGAAGGGGGAGAGGAAGGTTGGGAAATAGGGAAATACCTGGCTATTCAGATCTGGTCATCAAGCACGGCTAAAAGCCATTTCAAGCAACGTTTCAATTCTGAATGGTGGTCTTTCACCAGGGCGATACTGAGAGTATCTTCCACTCTGGAACATGCGCAAATATACTATATATTATTTTAAAATTAATTAATTGTGAAACAACACAAATTAATCAAATAAAAACTACTTGTGCACGCCGGGATTTGAACCCGCAACCTTCGGATTCGTAGTCGAGAGCCTTACCCCTCAACCATGGAGGCCGTTAAATAAAGTTAATATATATGTTTTAATGATGGATTTGTAAAACTCATAATGCTATTAGATTTCTGTATGTCTTACCCCATACTTAACAGACTTATAACACTGCAGTCGTCGTTTCTGTAGACCTCATATTATTATACTCGTACATACCCGACTAATGCCACCTTCGCCACATGCAACGCCGCGATCGCTCTCTAAATGATTCGAGTCGACCTGTGCCGGTGCCGGTGTATTGATTCTTCTCCAGCCGCCCAGTAGATGCTAGATACCATAATCCTATAATCTTGGAAGATTGGCTATTTTTCTCCAATTGCCCTGTGTTTGCCGACATTCTTGTTAGCGGCCATCCACTCTATCGATTATCAACTTTTTGTAATGCAAAAACACCTGCATTGGAAATCCATTATCTCGGTACGACTAATAAGCGATATGTCTACGGATTTAATTTTTACCTGTAACTTGCAGATTTTTTATCCTTACCTAGCACCGGCGTGATTGCGATCGGTTCCCAGACACCTTTGATAGATTAATCTTGTCTCAGGCTCGTGAGTGAATACATGTCATTAATGAGATGTCAATTAAAAATAATTGCTTTGTGTTTTGTTTTTCCGATAAATGATTTATAACGGATCTCTCGCGAGATTCATAATTCTCACAGACGTTCGGAATTATTTCTTGTTATGAATTGCTACAAGTAAAAAGTTTATTTTTAATATTAACCACGCAGCGGGCCCTTGGATTTTCCCCAGTATCATTTGAGAATGCTATGTGAAGGATATGGTTAGATTTATTGATCACAATAAATAGTTGTACAAACAACGTGTTGTGCGGCAAATCCTGAACGGGCATTTGGCGAGTCTCCAGGCTGTCCACCGATGTCGAGGCGATCAATGATGCTATGTACTTCTTCGGAGCATCTTACATTAAAACACGGGTCGAACAAACAGATTATTCCTACTGACGTCCATGTCCTAAATATTACAATCCGCCCTGATGATGGAATTTGCCAAAAGAGATATCTACCCATTATACATTTAAAGTGTTCACAGGTACTATAATTAGCCACCAACAGTGGGAAAGCTCTTGTAACTTGTATATGGTGTGCAGTTTTTTATAATTATTTATCAATGGGTAAAGGTGTGGTTTCGATACAAAGAGTTATTTTATCAGGAAATTAAGCCCTAGAAATTACAGTAGGAGGCTCTTGGAGATACTAGAGGTACCAGGAACTCAGGATGCCGTAGAATCTACAGTGCTCTACAGCTTACGAGACAATTCGTTTTTATTACAAGAAGCTTAGTTTACTGAGCTGCCTTCGCTGGTAATACTCCAGCGAGCGGTTTTCCTTGAACTTTTCAAATGACCGTTCCTTTTAATATAATTGACACCTCTAATAAAATCCAATGAATCGTGCAACGAATCACAATAAAACTTTATAAAGCTGCTGTAAGTGAATAAATAAAAATGATAGGTATCATAACTGAATTACTGAACATTGTTATAAAATAATGAAATCACGTCACGGAACCAATAAACTTGTGGATGAAATAAAGACGTGCGGGCATGAAAAAGTTTTGCTGTGTAAATACTATCAATGTCAGTATATTCATAATATACTGTACGTGTTTTCAGTGCTGCATAACATATATCAACAACATGAGTGGCGTGCATTGCTTTATGACCAAAGGTTTGACTAATTTTTCTATTCGGACTGCCATAATTTAAAAAAAAAAATCTATCAATATATTTAATTTGTATGACAATATGTACGTTATTAAAACCCTACGGTATATTACGTAGTAGTAGGATACTAAGAAAACACAACATGTGTTTATAAAGCGATAGAAAAGGGAATAGTTTGATAACACGTTCATAAATGTTAATTCAAGAACATGGGTAGTAATTTTCTTCAGTCCAAGATGTACGAGTATTAATTCATTTTTTTCATTCATAGATGGCGGCACTGAAAAAATGAATATTTTCATGTTAGTCTTTAAACTACTGGTAGTGTTGGAAACAAAAATGTGACAATTTATCAAATGGGTAAAACCATTAATGTGGAGATAATATTATGTCCCGAATTTCCAGATGATTATTTTTCAGTGTGCAAAAATTCGTAGCACTGCAGTCGTTTCTATTTCACAGCCTTTAATGCAAACAGTACGCGGATGTTTGGCTTTGCGTTATGCATTATTTATTTATTTTTGTTTTATTTAGTGTTTCTAAGAAAATGGACATTTATTTTATTATGTTCTTTTTCCTTTTCAGTTTCATTTCCAAAAATTTGTATTTTTTATTCTCTTGCTATTTGTTTTATAATTAACAAACTTTAAACATTTTATATTTTTATATAGCGGAAAATTCGCTGGTTAGTGCAACAAATTAACAACTTAATTTTAAAAAATGTATACTTTATAACTATGTTTTCCCAAAAAAAAAACAAAAACAAAAAAGTTTCCCGAAAAAATCTAGTTTTAGGAAGTCGAATGTACTGCCATAAGGTAGGTTGCAACTGAACGTATAAATTTGTCAAAAATAGATTTATAAATTTAGAACAATTGTGTCAAAAAAAAATCCAATTTTATGGAAAATGCGTTTTGATCGCAAATTTACTCAAATGGTGTAACTTTTTTTTCTTAGGGACGGCACAGCTAGGAATACACGCTACTGATCAATATATACAAACGAACGTTCAAACGTAACTTATTATTCAGGAGAGGTGGAAGACATAGTAGACAATTCTTCATTTCGGAATCCACGTGAATGGCACGAATCCAAAAAAAATGTCCTTTTTCATAGCTTACATCCAATGGAATATGGCAAATAGAAGAATAAGAAGAGGAATATGAAAAATATAAGAACGAATGTATCTTTCTTTCTAATATTACTCGGTGAAACATTTTCATATTTGGAACTCTATATTCAAACAAGACATCGTGTTCTTCGGATTACGGTAATTGGCTCAGCTTTATAATATATTTTCCAATAATAAATAATTTACGGCTTGTTATATAAATATAGATATTTATTATTTGGTACTATAAAATGTTATCACTATGGCATCCCCAAGCTACTGACTTTCTCTTTGAAGTGTATTCTGCATATTCGCGTTTGACAAATCGTTTTAAAGAAACAACGGAAATCATGATAATTTATTTATTTATTGCGTTCCAGTTTAATTACAATAATTTATTTTTAATAATAACTAATATTATTCAATTTAAAAAACGGTTTATTTATTTAAAAAAAACTTCTGTTAACACTGTCAGGCGTTATAATTACCTAGCAGAACTTTTTTTTATAAATTAACCTATTTTTAAAATTGAATAATAATATCTTCTTAAATAGATTAAGTTAAAATTACTTTGCGGAGTCATTTTTAATAAAAAAAATTGTGTCAACCACTATTTAATATATAAATATCAACATGTTTCCAAAGCGAAGCTTCTCTCATCAGGATAGAAAGTATACAATAAAAAAAACAACAACAAAAGGATGGCTTAGTAATGGGTTCTAGTAGTAACCCTTTAGTAGCTGATATATGTTTAAATAATTTAAAGAATAATATTTTTAATAGATCTTCTTTATTGTTAAAATATGTTTATTTTTTGAAAATATATGTAAGTGACGTTTTTTGTATATGAACTCGTACTAAAATAACTTACAACTGCAACTTAAAATTTTCATTAATTTCCTAAATAAACTCAAAAAACAATTAAATTTACATTAGAAATTAGACAAAAATTTTGCAGAGAAGGTTTAAATATTTCTATTGTTAAAAATAAATTTGAATATAACATTTATCGTAAAGATACTTATACAGATATAATTATACATAATACTAATTGTCTTTTTGCTAAAAAAATATCAGCTTTCCATTGCATTCTTAGTAGATTAGTTAATGTTCTTTTATCCAAAAATAATTATATATTATTAAATAGATTGCAAACAATTACGGCTGTTATGTTTCAAATACTGTCCAACCAGCTTTTTATGATAATAAAAAAATTTAAAAAGTTATATTTTAAATAATAAGGATAAAGGCGATATTTTAAATAAATCAGTCTATAAATTAATTTGTACCGATTGTAACTTTTTTTATACAGGAAAGACTTCAAGAAATTTTAATACTAGAGTTAAGGAGTACCTAAGGTGTTTTAAGTAATAATTATTATTCTGAATTTGGGACTCATATTTTTTAAGCAAATCATTCTTTTGACATAAATGAAGGTTTAAAATTTTTACGTACGAATACAGCTAGTTTACAATTAGATAAATTTGCATTTTTATAAATTAGAAAAGGTGTTAATAGTCAAATAAGTATTTTTTTATTAATCAAATATCTCTTAAATTTTCCTCACATTAATACCTACGAGTATATTTAGAAAATTATTAGTATAAATTATAAAAATAATAAGTATTATATTATATTGAATGCTTTGTTATTTCCTTGATTTTTTAAATTAAAAAAATGTTTTTTTAACAATTTTTTTTAGTGTTTTGTAATTTTTTAAAAATATTTTATCATTTTTGATTAATTGCTTACCTATTTTCATCCATTATTGTTAATTTCTGTTTTTGTTTGTAATTTGTCTATTCCAACGACTTTTTTTTTTTTTATATGTTGTCTATTCTAGTCAAGTCATTATTTCTTAGTTTACTTTGTATCCTGATGAGGAAAGCTTCGTTTCCAAAACATGTTGATATTTATTTATAAAATAGTGATTTACACAATATTTTTTGTTAATTTAATGAATAATTATAGTTACTATTAAATTTTAAAAACTTAACATAAAATTTTATTAGAATATAATGTAAAATCACTAATTTCTGAACACCGTTCGGTTAAAGTGAAACATTTGCACTTGGACCACTGGGTCTTTTAAAACTTACATTGATTTCAAAACAAATAAATAAATTTTCCTATTATCCATCTTTGTGTTGCCATTTAAAACCATTTAAACGATTGCAGAGCCTCAATTTTTGTCTACTTTTAAATGTCATGCTGAACTGCATTTTTTTTAAACTTAAGTATTTTTTCGAAAACGCTTTTCATCAGAACATTAATTTATTCGGTCGATAGAGCATGAAACGTGTTTTTCAATCTACCTTAATATGCCACAAGGCCATCGCTATATTATTGATTATTTTTTGCCCTTGTATAAATTATTATATTGTTAGCTAATCATTCTCTCAAAGGTTTTTTGTTAAGCGGCGTTCGTAAAATTATTATTATTGTTATAACAGTTGTGAATCGAACAGTTAGATTCTCATTAACTCCTTATCTGAGTGCTAAGTCTTTAATCGATTGAAAAAACGATGGCCGGATTTGGTCCGCCGTATCTCGGAAACTGGAAACAATGGACCAGATGATGCTGCATATAGATAGATACCCGCTCGTATAGTGATGGACAATAAATAGTTCAGGGTATTAGATTGATTAATTGTTCGCATAGATTATAGAATAAGAAAAACACGCTAATATAGATTATGATAAACTATAAAGCGACAAAGAAGAATGGACCACATGCAACGATTTTTTATTATCTTTTAATACTTTAGTAATTTTTTCATAAAATTAAAACATAAATTTACTTGGTTATTCAATGTACTAGAATTAACATTTATGGATTTTCCAATTTCCAGCGCTTCTAAATTATCTATTTTTTTGCCTTTATTATTTCGGCGAAGGATTTGAAATCCTGTATCTTTATTAAAAATATGAGGTTGAAATGAGACGATTGACTAACTCTGAAAAATTAATGTTATCGATCTTATTTTTAATAAAGATACAGGAGTTCAAATTTTTAACCGAATAATAAAAACAAAAAAATAGATAATTTAGAAGCATTGGAAATTATAAAATCCCTAAATATTAATTCTAGTATAGTGAGTAACTACATAAATTTATCGTATAGTATTCTTTTATATATTTTTCCGGTGAATCCCTTTGTTCCTCCAAAAAAAACCCTACGTACACCCTTTCCCTTTGGTCGGCTCCCACTCCAACACCTAAATATTCATGTATGTCTATCATTATTTTATATCGTAGTTTTAAAATATTTCTGACGGGGGAAGGGTACTTCCGAAACCGGTCGAGATTATTGTAATAAATTGAAGTGGATCAAAATAATTTTGCCCGTTTATATGACATTAAATTTAATTCGCCAAACCAAATTGCTCTTTTTCACTTGATCAGATGCATAACGGGTCTGCGAATAAAAATGAGCTGAGTTAGCATTAAATAAAAACATGATATATTATCTAATTTCGAAAAAAAAATATCGCTTTTATGAGAAGAGAGCCTCATCATCTAACCTCTACAGATATCGATATTTAACAAATATTTTTTCTGCGTATTTTCGTGAAACCAGACGATTATTTTTATTTCTTGCTCAGGCGTTTTGATATTATCCATGCCCATTTTTGATAAAATTGCTTGGAGCTTAGACCACCTAGTTACAATACATGAGAACTAGGGACCTATTTGTCCATACCAATCTTGATTTAAAAGGAAATACCTGATGGTTTGTTATTGGTTCAAAATGAATGTATAAAGTACAATGGGTGAGATAATAACTAGTGTACATTTTTAAAAACTTTTTTTTATATCCCGGATGCAGAATTATCCCATTAAGTTAAACCAATAATAGGCAAATCTGTAATTATCCCAAACGATGTGTGCATAATCAAATGTAAATTACTCCAACAATAATATTATTCATTTACCTTCCTTCCCACACATGATCTTATCATTTTTTGTTGTTTCAGGTGACGAATATATATTTATTTGACATATCTAATGAATATCATCACTTGGCTCGATGGCACACCTTCATTATTAAGGTGAGTAATATTTATAATTGACACGCGAATAAATAAGAACTTGGGTGGCACAAAATCGTAGCTGTGCTGGGAGGCTATTTATCCACGTTTCGTTTGAATTCCGATTAGCAACTATTGTTATTTTTTCTTCATCTTTCATTATCGCCTCCAACGTCTAAATTTTTTTTTTTTTTTTAAATTTGGAGAAACAGGTTTATGGATTCTTGACACTCTTACTACAAATTGAGCAATCCGTTAATTTGTAAGCGACGACCTTTGACAAATTTTGTTTAAATTAATGTAAACAAAGGCGAATATTACTATTGTAAGTAACAATTTTATTAAAATGTCGGCTCGACGCGGCGTGCGCGTGTGTGTTTTGACTGTTTTTATTTTCCGTAAATAATAAAAGCTAACTGTGACTTTAGATTGTTGCCGAGCAAAAGTGCTGATTAAATGAACAAAGAATGACAAAAACTATACCTCGTGTCTATAATTCTATTCCAATGATGCTATACACGGTCTATCAAGAGGTGCCTGACGAACTTTAACCAGTAAATCCTGATTTTTCCTAACTCTCCCATACCTACTGTTATTTTCTTCATACTTTTAGGTGAAAAAAAGATACCAAAATTTCATCTAAATATTTCACTTCAAATAAACTCAGGAATTACTGGTTGAAGTTTGTCGGATATGTCCTAATACACCCTGTAGATTTTTCAAGAGAAAGTAATTTTTTACCACTACCTTAAGCAATTTTAGAAAAATTGTTTCATATCGAGAGAATAATAGGTGTGTCATTGAATCATTGTTTTAAGCAATGATATCATTACATTAATACTTTCACCCATACATTAAATGGCAACGCGTGTTAGTCGAGAATATGTATATAATTTGCACATCATAAACGTGATCAATGATCCTATAATGTTTCCCTGTGGGACTTTGAAACATCTCCTATATTTGATTACTGCCTTTACGTAATAAGGAAAATACGAAATGTCCATAAATATTTTATAATAATTGATAGTAATTCTATTATATATTATTGAACCACTTAAAGGCCTTAAATTTTGGCCTAGAATCAAAGCTCTATCCCCTATGCCACTGATGGCCGGTATTTCAGTTGGTTTTTAAGCTCGGCTTGAGAAATATTTACGTTCGTCAAGTTGCTCTCTGGTAAGAACTAATCTGACTGATAACAAAAGTATACTAAAATACCGACCCTGAGCTCTTCATTAACCTTTTTTAATAATTTGCCTTCTTTTTAATTGCTTCCTGTTCCAAGTAAGATTATAAAAAACTATCAAAAAAATAATAATATAGGAACAAAGCGGCATAGACACACCTTCGTGTCTATTTAATAGGTATGCTTTGCCTGTGTATCTATATTTATTATATCGATAATGTAGTGCAAAAACAACGTAACTGCAAATACGTAATTTTTTTTAAATCGGAAAGTAAATTGGGGACTTTTTAAAAATCTCAGACTCAGGAAAAAATATTTAAGTTCGGGTTAAAAAAGTTCTGATTAAAAAAAATGTTTATGAATTATCATTGAAGAATCATAAACTAATATAAATATTTATAATTTTACCGGTGTACCGTCATCGATTCCTTCGGAATCGATGCACATCCGGGAGACACGCTAAAGGCGTGTCCAACATTATCTCAACATGGTTGAAATTTTCCGCAAGCATACGGGTCTTTTTTACGATTCGGTATTGTGCTCAACTCGGCTGTGGATTGATTAGCCAGCTGTGTTTCCTCCGTCTCTTCAAGACCAAGGTTCACTCCTTCCTTTTTCTTGAAAAATCCATTACTAAGAATCCACACAAGATGATAAACATAAACCTTACCTGAGGGAATTAATGTACACTTCAATAAAAATCTTTAAAACGAACGATCTTAAAAGA